>JAVTVY010046006.1:0-21799 GCA_036873755.1 Hanleya hanleyi
GTCAAGAATTACAATTTTGAGATCAGATATCAAAACCCTGTTGATTTCGTATTGTATGCGACTCACATTTGGCTGTTAAAGGATTCCTATAGCTAGCATTCGTCGCGGTTATGTAAAGTGCGAGGGTTTTGCGTCCCTGATAGGCAGGGGTGGTGACCACCCCCGTAGTAACACCCCATGGGGTGACAGGGTTAAAACCACTCTAACATAGAAAATTTATACGCGACGATCTACAACTTAACACTATAGCTAGCATTCGGCGAACGAGCGAAGACAACAGCGAATGCTTCCTTTTCGAATTTTGCCGACTTAATGTAAGTCGACTTGTCGCCTTTTATTGAATAAATCGACTTACCATTAAGTCGTCTTGTCGAGTTTTAATACACAAGTAGACTTTATGTAAGTCGGCTTGTCGCCTTTTATTGAATAAATCGACTCACCATTAAGTCGTCTTGTCGAGTTTTAATACACAAGCCGACTTAATGTAAGTCGACTTGTCGCCTTTTAATACGGAAGCGCATTGGTGCACACGACATCTTACGGAAGCGCCTGAGTGCCATTCACATAACGTCTTTGTTAAGTCGATTTGTCGACTTAATTTATCGGTATGCCGTCTTATCGGGATAATTTATGTCAACTTATCCGACTTTTCTAGACTTGTCGACATCTTTTAAGTCAACATATTGCATTTTATTGGCATGTTGACATAAATTATTCTGTACGGAAGCGCCTGAGTGCCATTCACATATCGTCTTTGTTAAGTCGATTTGTCGACATAATTTATCGGATTTGTTGACTTAATTTATGTCGACATATCGTCTTTTTATTGCGGTATGATGACATACGCAAGTTGACTTTCACCTTATATGTAGATATGTCGTAATAAATTATGCCGTGTTGATGCGTAATTATCGGAATGTTGACAAATATGCATGTTGCCTTAAATGTTACAAATTATGTTGACTTTCTGTTAACTCGTCATGCCACTTTTTTTAAGTCAACTTGTTGGAATAAACGCAATAAGTCGACTTAATAAAAGTCGGCACGTCGCGATAATCGCAATAAGTCGACTTGGTAAAAGTCGACTTGTCATGTTAAATTTTTTTATATAAGTCGACTTAGCTTCTTTAAATGGCTTTGTCAACTTTGCGTAAGTCGACTTTTCTAGTTTTAAGACGATAAGTAGTCATAAATAATGCAATTTTAGCTTATCATATTGCGGTTATTTTGCAGGTCATTTGTTTATTCCTCTGAGCAGGGAATCATGTGTAAATTAAAAATGGCGGGCATGTACGGTGGCCCGTTAGGGCCATTGTCGTTTTCTTTCGATTTCCTATGTTTTTCTTCTATTTCCGAAGAAACCAACTTAATTTTCTAGATTTTCTTTGTATTTTCCAAGAAATCAACTGAATTTTCAGCGAATTCATAGCAATATTCTGCGAATTTTCCGTGTTCAACGACGTAAAAACAGAGACAAAGTCGAAGAAAAACCTATGAAATTCTTGAAAGACACCAAATATAATTTCCTCCGCGGATATAATTAATTTCCTCCGCGGAGGAAATCCACGTGACTTGAGTACTAGAAAGACGGCAAATTCATTAGCATTTTTTAGGCTGAGGAGTGAGGCTGATGTGCAGGTGACGTCACGATGGCGTCACTATGACGTCACATCCGGTGACATCCGGGTCAAAGGTCACATCCGGTCACGTAGCATCCGGTAACATCCGGGTCACTTCCTGTGACGTCGCTTCCGGTCACCTGGCGGCCCAGCAAGAGTTATCTGCCCCTACCTAAGACCCCAGTCACTTCCAATGTTAATCTCATGCAGGTATGGGAAAGGGATGGTCATATCTTTTTTCTTGTGGATTTTACTATGGGTTGTGGCACCTTGATTTCTTCATCTCCAGCTGTAGAACACGATGGTTCTCGAAGCCATGCGTTGACTTTTTTTGAAAAGTGCTGATGACACATGCGCAGTAGACAGGCAGATCGAGGTGGACTGGGTCGAAATTTTTTGGGTCACCGATTCCTTTCAAATTTGGTGAGCTAATAGTACTCACCTAGCTGATTACGAATCTTTTTTTAAAAGAATTTTTGAAATACCGAAAATTTGCCATCTATACCTTGGGGCTGAAATGGTCTGAAAAATTCGGCCTTAACCGATTGACCTCAAACTTCGCACTAAAGTATATTGGAGGTCGTAGGTCACGAATATGAGGTCAGATTTGACCTTGACCTTGACCTTCATATCAAAATGGCGATTCGAAAATTTGTGTGTGACTTTGACCTTGGCGCAAGGTAACAAGATATTGTCAGATGACCTTGAACTTTTGATATGTGATGACTCCATGACCTCTGCGTTGACCCATGACATCGAACTTGACCTTTGACCTTGGGTTTAAAAATGCGATAGTACAATCGGAATGCACTATCGCAAATTTTACCTTGAGGTCAGAGGTCAAGGTCAAGGTCATTAGTCAACTCAGAGTTTACGGGGTCGTCACATATCAAAAGGTCAAGGTCGTCTGCCTATATCTTGTGACCTTCCGACTAGGCGGAAGTCATACCCAAATGTTCGATATTCCATTTCAAGGTCAACGTCGAGGTCAAGGTCAATTCTGACCGCGGATTCGTGATCAGGGACCTCGAAAACCTATATACACATAATTTGAGGTCATTCGGTGAAGGTTGAAACACTTAGCGAAATTTTGGTCGAAATTTTTGCTGTCACCGATTGACCTCAAACTTTGCCCTAAACCTATATCGGAGTCAGAGGTCACGAATCTGAGGTCAGTTTTGACCTTGACCTTGACCTTCATATCAAAATCTCGATTAGAAAATTTGGGTATGACTTTGACCTTAGCGCAAGGTCACAAGATATGATCGGACGACCTTGACCTTTTGATATGTGACGACCCCGTGACCTCTAAGTTGACTAATGACCTTGACCTTGACCTCTAACCTCAAGGTAAAATTTTCGATAGTGCATTCCGATTGTACTATCGCATTTTTAAACCCAAGGTCAAAGGTCAAGTTCGAGGTCATGGGTCAACGCAGAGGTCATGGGGTCATCACATATCAAAAGGTCAAGGTCGTCTGCAATATCTTGTTACCTTGCGCCAAGGTCAAATTCATACTCAAATTTTCGAATCGCCATTTTAATATGAAGCTCAAGGTCAAGGTCAAATCTGATCTCATATTCGTGACCTACGACCTTCAGTATACTTTAGTGCGAAGTTTGAGGTCAGTCGGTCAAGGCCGAATTTTTCTGACCATTTTAGCTCAAGGTATAGATGGCAAATTTTCAGTATTTCAAAAATTCTTTTTAAAAAGACCTACGTCAATTCTGATAGCAGGTTCGTAATCAGCTAGGTGAGTACTATCAGCTCACCAAATTTGAAAGGAATCGGTGACACAACAAATTTCGACCGAAAAAGTACCGAAATGAGTTCAAAAATTAACTTTTGACCTTGGCTTGCGAGATTTTAATTGGAAAACATAAACCCGTACCTCTATGCACAACTACATTTCTTCGGCTATCCATAGAGGTGCGAATCATGTTTGTGTGTGCAATGCGTGTCGCAAACTCGCGGTCACAACATGCTAGGGGTCGGCGTTACATGTAGAATTTGCCACTGCATTGCTAAAAACACCCCATGGAGAAAAATGGGCCGCCTTCTGCTGGCCAACGTGACGTCACCTCCACATCAGCCTCACTCCTCAGCCTCAAAAATGCTAATGAATTTGCCGTCTTTCTAGTACTCAAGTCAAGTGGATTTCCTCCGCGGAGGAAATGATTATATCCGCGGAGGAAATGATTATATCCGCGGAGGAAATGATTATATCCGCGGAGGAAATATTATATCCGCGGAGGAAATGATTATATCCGCGGAGGAAATGATTATATCCGCGGAGGAAATATTATATCCGCGGAGGAAATATTATATCCGCGGAGGAAATATTATATCCGCGGAGGAAATATTATATCCGCGGAGGAAATGATTATATCCGCGGAGGAAATATTATATCCGCGGAGGAAATTGTATTTGGTGTTTTTCAAGAATTTCTTAGGTTTTTCTTCGACTTTGTCTCTGTTTTTACGTCGTCGAAGACGGGAAATTCGCAGAATATTGCTATGAATTCGCTGAAAATTCAGTTGATTTCTTGGAAAATACAAAGAAAACCTAGAAAATTAAGTTGGTTTCTTCGAAAATAGAAGAAAAACATAGGAAATCAAAAGAAAACATCAATGGCCCTAATGGGCCACCGTAGTTATCGACGTATTCGTTTACAACTGCTTATTTCGGGAGAGTAAATTACATCTGTCGGGTTGCTAAGTGGAAAATATGTAAAAAACACGAATAAAAAGGTGCAGTGAAGCAATATTATTATACACTCTCAAAGCTAAAGTAAAGTAGATATCACTTTAAGCGTATCAAATTAAGCGTGACTCTTTTAAGTGTTGATTTTGTTACTCTTTGGTGTTGAAAATTACACCCAAAGAGTAGCAAAATCAACAGCACGTTGATAGCACACACATAAGTGAATTTTTGTAGACAAGTCGACATATAGTGAGTCGACTTACCATATTCGACATGATAAGTCGACTTGATTTAAGACAACAAGTCGTTTTTGAGAATTTCGCTTTGTCGACTTTAGGAGGATATGTCGGCATCAATCAAAACGACAAGTCAATTTAACAACAACTAATCGTCTTAATGGAAGACGCCATAGCGTATATATCTTACCAAGTCGACAAACCACAAGCACAATATTATATTAAGTTGACAACAGCGAAGTCGACTTGTCTCGTTAACATAAATAAAGCGACATAAATCAAATCAGTTTTTCATTTTAAGTAGAAAAGTCAACATAAATTTAGTCAACATGTCCATAAAGTCAGAATTACGGAAGCGCCTGAGTGCCATTCACATATCGTCTTTGTTAAGTCGATTTGTCGACTTAATTTATCGGTATGCCGTCTTATCGGGATAATTTATGTCAACTTATCCGACTTTTCTAGACTTGTCGACATCTTTTAAGTCAACATATTGCATTTTATTGGCATGTTGACATAAATTATTCTGACTTTATGGACATGTTGACTAAATTTATGTTGACTTTTCTACTTAAAATGAAAAACTGATTTGATTTATGTCGCTTTATTTATGTTAACGAGACAAGTCGACTTCGCTGTTGTCAACTTAATATAATATTGTGCTTGTGGTTTGTCGACTTGGTAAGATATATACGCTATGGCGTCTTCCATTAAGACGATTAGTTGTTGTTAAATTGACTTGTCGTTTTGATTGATGCCGACATATCCTCCTAAAGTCGACAAAGCGAAATTCTCAAAAACGACTTGTTGTCTTAAATCAAGTCGACTTATCATGTCGAATATGGTAAGTCGGCTCACTATATGTCGACTTGTCTACAAAAATTCACTTATGTGTGTGCTATCAACGTGCTGTTGATTTTGCTACTCTTTGGGTGTAATTTTCAACACCAAAGAGTAACAAACTCAACACTTAAAAGAGTCACGCTTAATTTGATACGCTTAAAGTGATATCTACTTTACTTTAGCTTTGAGAGTGTATAATAATATTGCTTCACTGCACCTTTTTATTCGTGTTTTTTTTACATATTTTCCACTTAGCAACCCGACAGATGTAATTTACTCTCCCGAAATAAGCAGTTGTAAACGAATACGTCGATAACTACGGTGGCCCATTAGGGCCAATGATGTTTTCTTTTGATTTCCTATGTTTTTCTTCTATTTTCGAAGAAACCAACTTAATTTTCTAGGTTTTCTTTGTATTTTCCAAGAAATCAACTGAATTTTCAGCGAATTCATAGCAATATTCCGCGACTTTCCCGTCTTCGACGACGTAAAAACAGACGTAAAAACAGAGACAAAGTCGAAGAAAAACCTATGAAATTCTTGAAAAACACCAAATATAATTTCCTCCGCGGATATATTTCCTCCGCGGATATAATATTTCCTCCGCGGATATAATCATTTCCTCCGCGGATATAATATTTCCTCCGCGGATATAATATTTCCTCCGCGGATATAATCATTTCCTCCGCGGATATAATATTTCCTCCGCGGATATAATTAATTTCCTCCGCTTGACTTGAGTACTAGAAAGACGGCAAATTCATTAGCATTTTTGAGGCTGAGGAGTGAGGCTGATGTGGAGGTGACGTCACGATAGCGTCACTATGACGTCACATCCGGATCAAAGGTCACATCCGGTCACGTGGCAACCGGGTCACTTCCTGTGACGTCACGATGGCGTCACTATGACGTCACATCCGGTGGTATCCGGGTCAAAGGTCACATCCGGTCACGTGGCATCCGGTAACATCCGGGTCACTTCCTGTGACGTCGCTTCCGGTCACCTGGCGGCCCAGCAAGAGTTATCTGCCCCTACCTAAGACCCCAGTGACTTCCAATGTTAATCTCATGCAGGTGTGGGAAAGGGGTGGTCATATCTTTTTTCTTGTGGATTTTACTATAGGTTGTGGCACCTTGATTTCTTCATCTCGAGCTGTAGAACACGATGGGAGGGGTCTCAAAGCCATGCGTTGACTTTTTTGAAAAGTGCTGATGACGCATGCGCAATAGACAGGCAGATCGAGGTGGACGTTTTGGCGTCTAGGTGGACCCATAGTGGCACGATTGGGTTGTGTGAGGTATCAGTTTGAAGCATTCGTGGGGGAGCGTCCAACTGGGGGGTGGAAATATCGTCAAAAAGTGTATTTGAATGGACGTTTGGGGGTCGAGGAGGACCAATAGTGGTCCGATTAGGCTGTGGGAGGTGTCATCGTGAAGCTCTTGTTGGGAAGCGTCCGACTGGACTAGTGTGTCGTCCGTTTTCAACATTCGGCGCATGCGCAGACAGGTAATTGTGGGAAAAAGGGCACTGAAAGGGACGTTTTGGGGTCGAGGTGGACCCATAGTGGTGCGAATGGGTCGGGGAGCGTATTAGTTTGAATCTCTCATGAGATGGCGTCCAAATGGACTTGTGCGGAGTAAAAGTAGCGCAATGGTGCGCCTGCGCAGTAGAAAAAGAGTATGGGAATAGACGTTTTGGAGTCGAGGTGGGGTCATAGTGGGCGTACTGGGTCGGGGAGGGTATCCATGTGAAGCGCGCCTTCAGGCCGATCAAGTCATGGGTGGGTGCATGATTTCTCCGAAATGAAACACGGACTTTACCCCTAAAATGACCCCATCAACCAGGTCTAGAGTGGTTAATATGGTTCCCAGCTGCCTGCCGAGATATGCAGATTTGGTTAGCTGAAATTTGGGGTCGAAACTGGACTTTCTAGGATATGATCCAAACTTCGTTCCAAAGTATTATCGGGGTCACTAATGACGAATCCGCGGTCAAAATTGACCTCGACCTTAACCGCGAAATCGAGTCTCGAACATTTGGATACTCGATTTTGAGGTCAAGGTCGAGGTCAAGGTCAATTCTGACCGCGGATTCGTGATCAGCGACCCCGATGTTACTTCAGAACGAAGTTTGGATCAAATTCTCTAAACTTTAGTTTCGACCCCAAATTTCAGCCCTTGGCGTTTCTGGAGGTCAAAATTACACCTTCACCGATTGACTCGAAAATTTGTATATAAGTATTTTCGGGGTTACTGATCACGAATACGAGATCAAAATTGACCTTGACCTCGACCTTAACCTTCAAATCGAGTATCGAACATTTAGGTATGACTTTCACCTTGTTCGAAGGTCACAAGACATAGGCTGACGACCTTCACCTTTTAATATGTGATGACCCTGTGACCTATACGTTGATCTATGTCCTCGACCTTGACTTTTGACACCAGGTCGAAATTTGCGATGGTACATTTTGATTGTACTACCGCATTTTCTAGCTCGAGGTCAGAGTTCAAGGTCGATGAGATAGGTCAACGCACAAGTCATGGGGTCATCACATATCAAAAGGTCAAGGTCATCTGCCTATATCTTGTGACCTTCCGACTAGGCGGAAGTCATACCCAAATGTTCGATATTCCATTTCAAGGTCAAGATCGAGGTCAAGGTCAATTCTGACCGCGGATTCGTGATCATGGACCTCGAAAACCTATATACACACAATTTGAGGTCATTCGGTGAAGGTTGAAACTTGACCTCAAAAAACACCTAAAGGAACCGTAGCGAATTTTGGTCGAAATTTTTGCTGTCACCGATTGACCTCAAACTTTGCCCTAAACCTATATCGGGGTCAGAGGTCACGAATCTGAGGTCAGAATTGACCTTGACCTTGACCTTCATATCAAAATGGCGATTAGAAAATTTGGGTATGACTTTGACCTTAGCGCAAGGTCACAAGCTATTGTCGGACGACCTTGACCTTTTGATATGTGACGACCTCGTAACCTCTGAGTTGACTAATGACCTTGACCTTGACCTCTGACTTCAAGGTAAAATTTGCGATAGTGCATTCCAATTGTACTATCGCATTTTTAAACCCAAGGCCAAAGGTCAAGTTCGATGTCATGGGTCAACGCAGAGGTCACGAGGTCATCACATAACAAAAGGTCAAAGTCGTCTGATAATATCTTGTTACCTTGCGCCAAGGTCAAAGTCATACCCAAATTTTCGATTCGCCATTTTAATATGAAGGTCAAGGTCAACGTCAAATCTGACCTCATATTCGTGACCTACGACCTCCAGTATACTTTGATGCGAAGTTTGAGGTCAATCGGTGAAGGTCGAACTTTTCAGACCATTTTAGCCCAAGGTATAGGATGAAAATGTTGTTTCACCGATTCCTTCCAAATTTGGTGTGGTAAGAGTATGGATCTAGCTGATAACGAAACTGCGGTCGGAATCGATCTAGGGCCCTAAGTTTTTTTTTTACCGATTTTTGAAAATTCCAATACTTAACCTAGGCTTCAATGGACACTTTTTTTTGTATCAAACCAATCCCAATTTTGACCTCGGATTCGTGATCAGGGACCTCGAAAACCTATATACACATAATTTGAGGTCATTCGGTGAAGGTTGAAACTTGACCTCCAAACACCTAAGGGTGCACCCTTAGCGAAATTTTGGTCAGAATTTTTGCTGTCACCGATTGACCTCAAACTTTGCTCTAAACCTATGTCGGAGTCAGAGGTCACGAATCTGAGGTCAGTTTTGACCTTGACCTTGACCTTCATATCAAAATCTCGATTAGAAAATTTGGGTATGACTTTGACCTTAGCGCAAGGTCACAAGATATTGTCGGACGACCTTAACCTTTTGATATGTGATGACCCCATGAACTCTCAGTTGATCCATGACCTTGACCTTGACGTCTGCCCTCAAGATAAAATTTGCGATAGTGCATTCCAATTGTACTATCGCATTTTTAAACCCAAGGCCAAAGGTCAAGTTCGATGTCATGGGTCAACGCAGAGGTTACGGGGTCATCACTTATCAAAAGGTCAAGGTGGTCTGACAATATCTTGTTACCTTGCGCCAAGATCAAAGTCATACTCAAATTTTCGATTCGCCATTTTAATATGAAGGTCAAGGTCAACGTCAAATCTGACCTCATATTCGTGACCTACGACCTCCAGTATACTTTAGTGCGAAGTTTGAGGTCAATCGGTGAAGGTCGAATTTTTCAGACCATTTCAGCCCCAAGGTAGATGGCAAATTTTCAGTATTTCAAAAATTCTCTTAAAAAAAAATTCTGATTGCAGATACGTAATCAGCTATGTGAGTACTATCAGCTCACCAAATTTGAAAGGAATCGGTAGCCCAAAAAATTTCGACCCCGTCCACCTCGATCTGCCTGTCTACTGCGCATGTGTCATCAGCACTTTTCAAAAAAAGTCAACGCATGGCTTCGAGAACCATCGTGTTCTACAGCTGGAGATGAAGAAATCAAGGTGCCACAACCCATAGTAAAATCCACAAGAAAAAAGATATGACCACCCCTTTCTCATACCTGCATGAGATTAACATTGGAAGTCACTGGGGTCTTAGGTAGGGGTAGATAACTCTTGCTGGGCCGCCAGGTGACCGGAAGCGACGTCACAGGAAGTGACCCGGATGTTACCGGATGCCACGTGACCGGATGTGACCTTTGACCCGGATGTCACCGGATGTGACGTCATAATGACGCCATCGTGACGTCACAGGAAGTGACCCGGTTGCCACGTGACCGGATGTGACCTTTGATCCGGATGTCACCGGATGTGACGTCATAGTGACGCCATCGTGACGTCACCTGCACATCAGCCTCACTCCTCAGCCTCAAAAATGCTAATGAATTTGCCGTCTTTCTAGTACTCAAGTCACGTGGATTTCCTCCGCGGAGGAAATATTATATCCGCGGAGGAAATGATTATATCCGCGGAGGAAATATTATATCCGCGGAGAAAATATTATATCCGCGGAGGAAATTATATTTGGTGTTTTTCAAGAATTTCATAGGTTTTTCTTCGACTTTGTCTCTGTTTTTATGTCGTTGAACACGGAAAATTCGCAGAATATTGCTATGAATTCGCTGAAAATTCAGTTGATTTCTTGGAAAATACAAAGAAAATCTAGAAAATTAAGTTGGTTTCTTCGGAAATAGAAGAAAAACATAGGAAATCGAAAGAAAACGACAATGGCCCTAACGGGCCACCGTACATGCCCGCCATTTTTAATTTACACATGATTCCCTGCTCAGAGGAATAAGCAAATGACCTGCAAAATAACCCCAATATGATAAGCTAAAATTGCATTATTTATGATTACTTATCGTCTTAAAACTAGAAAAGTCGACTTACGCAAAGTTGACAAAGCCATTTAAAGAAGCTAAGTCGACTTATATAAAAAATTTTAACATGACAAGTCGACTTTTACCAAGTCGACTTATTGCGATTATCGCGAGGTGTCGACTTTTATCAAGTCGACTTATTGCGTTTATTACAACAAGTTGACTTAAAAAAAGCGGCATGACGAGTTAACTAAAAGTCAACATAATTTGTAACATTTAAGGCAACATGCATATTTGTCAACATTCCGATAATTACGCATCAACACGGCATAATTTATTACGACATATCTACATATAAGGTGAAAGTCAACTTGCGTATGTCATCATACCGCAATAAAAAGACGATATGTCGACATAAATTAAGTCAACAAATCCGATAAATTATGTCGACAAATCGACTTAACAAAGACGATATGTGAATGGCACTCAGGCGCTTCCGTACTTCCGTACACCAGTGCTTCTGTACGACTTGTTCAAAAGTCGTTTTAAAGGAAGTCGACTTGGGTAATATGTCGTCTTGAAGAAAGTCGACTTGATGTGAAAAAACTCGGCAAGACGACTTAAGCAAGTCGTTATGTTATAAAAGAAGTGGTGCAAGTCGTCAAAATAACGCGTCAAGTCGTCAAAAACAACGCGACAAGTTGTCATGTGTCCAGTCGACTTGTCGAGTAACATCTATGAACTGGTGCACAATATGCGGCTCCGTAAATATACGCTTCCGTAGCTCCGTACCAATGCGCTTCCGTATAAATGTTTGTTTCAGGACGTCGTGTTAATAGTCTTTCAGTTATTGAAAACACTGTTTCTGATTTTCTAGTATCCGAACGATAACCCTTCTAGGTCTGGCGTCGACGGCTGTGTATAATGGGATGGGGACTTTCGTTATCAAAGTGCTGATTGAAGCATTCCTGTTCCTAGATATGTACATGTACAAATGTAAATGCGATCTGATTGGCCGCTTTGCAGACGCGATAACTAGGTTCGTCACAAGTTATTTTTCGACCGATTTTACTTATGATATATGGTGAAATTATCGGTATACATATTAGTTTCATGCTCTTTGAGTCAATAAAATGGGGGGAAAACTTCGACAAAATACATCGAAACGCAACGTTCAAGAAGTTTCCGCTCGTCATTCCAATTTGTTTCGAAGCAATTGTGACAAGTTTCATAACACCCCTGCCCTTCGCCACAGGCCAGATATGGTTATCACGTATATCTTGATGTACCTTGGTGTATCTAGAACTTAGAGACCTCTGGGTCTCCGGTAGATTCCCCTGGGTTTGAGAATCTCTTCTCGTGAGTTTCACTTTGTGCACCAGAGGGTATCTGGCGACTAAATACGCCTGATTCTCAAAAGGATGTTCCACAGATTCCCACTTGTTCGACATGATTTCCCGGACCAGCCCACGATGTGTCCGTAAAATCTTTGAGGCATGTGTGTCGAAATTCCTTCCGCCTGTCTGCTATAGACCGTGGTGGGGCTTTGCTGAGTAAAATCCGCGTCAATCTTACTTTATTCGTGCCATCGATGTCATATTTATACGTTTCCGGTATCGTGGCTTCAATAATATTTTAATGCCAGATTTTCGATCGGATCATGTTACTGCAGACAAGGTACTCAATGCATTTGTCTGTTACACTGGCATTTCTTGATATCAACCCCCCTGGTATTCAACACGGAAGCAAACCCTCGCAAATGTAGGGCTATCCGTTCAGAGTGTGGCTATATTGTTCACACCATCTGTTTACTCTGCCTTCGCTTCCGGTTCCTACATTCCCGGTCTGTTGTCCCCACAGGTAGAGAAACATCGAGCAGACATGTATATTATTAGCTCTGTGCTCGCTTCGATCACCTAGAGATTGAGGATTCATTACCTTTAATATGGACAAGGCTGACGGTAAAACCCATTAAGTAACATTCTGATATTGAAGTAGTACTTGAAATAAGAATAAATCCACAGAATGATACATTTTCACCTCGTGGTTTTCTTTTTTAATTAAAGCAATATTCATATTCATACCAATGAAAGAATTTGAGAAATAACATGGATTTTAAGGGATTAGTCATATGTGCTGTTATTGTTCTTCTTACACTATTTTGAAAAATGCTGAAAAGCATATGATTGAATTAAGACAATGCATGTGCAGTGCAATCAGTCCCAGGATCGGTGAACATGATAAATAATGAGAGTGCAAGCATGAAACACATCAATTCAATTCAATTTTATTTCACCAAAAAAGCATAATTCAGTTGTTACTATATATTATAATGGCGGGATGAAAACTCCAAGGGGCTTGTTTTATCCCAGTATACAAGGTTCTAAAATATCGATTTAATTCCGGCGAAGTTTAATAAAATAGTCAATAAAGTGAAAACCTTACAATTTGACTGTGCCACATTTTGTCTGTATAAATTATACAGAATATGGAAGAAACAGAGATACAAGTAGCCGTGAAAATATTGGGAAAGGCGATTAATTGTTAACCATACAGTTGACAATGAATTTCCAAAATTCATGTTTGTTTACTGCTACATACAGATACATTCGAAAAATTGTTTATGCCATTTATTTAACATTTATACAAGTTTGGGAACTAAATGCACTGCACATGCATTATCATTGTCTTCAACCATACACTTTTCAGCGTTTGAAAAAATACTCTGTAACAACAACAACAACAACAACAGCATTAACACCATGGGATGTTAGAATTGAGTATAAAATGTGTACCTAATATGCAGTCTTATAAAAGAATTAACACAGTGAACATTTAATTACTTTGTTCATTTTTATCCCAATGTATTACTGATCGAAATGAGCCACAGTCGATTTCCGGAAATAAAGATGAGTGCAAAATTGCATCTTAAAAGATAGGAGAAAACTACAGATTCAAAGTGTAGGCCTAATTAGCTGTTGATGACAGTTTTGAGGGAAATATTGAGGACATTATTACTTATTAATTGATATGAATGCTCATTTCTCATAAATCCATTTTCCTAGTACGTTTGTGAAGCCATCATATCCTTAACTTCTCACGAAGATCAGTGATTCGTCTATAGGGAAAACACCAGAGTTTCATGTTGCTAGTCTTTGAGAAAAGCGACGGCATCGGCGGACGTTTTAGAATAGGCGTTATGGGAATTTTGGATATATCTCACATATGAGACCTCTATGAGAGGAAATGTGTTGCTTTATTCAATCGCGTCCTGTTCATGTCCAAAAATTGGATATCTATATTCGAAGAGGGGCATTTATATTCAATATTACAAATATTTGTTTTAGATAATTAATGGTAAAAAATGTGACATGACTTTACTATTTCTATATATTAAATATATATTGAATATATGTTGAATTTTTCATTCTCACGATTAATAAAACACGATTGTTATATTTGTTCGATTATTGAATGAGAATCCAAAATATTCAAATATACATTATAAAAGTCGAATGTGTCTGAAATTATGGGATATCACGTTTTGGTCTCATCCACAGGCCCTCAAAACAAGACTTTTGGGGGACGTGGGCGGTGGTATTAGGGTGAAGTGTCGAAATATGGGGTCTCTGTACCTAACTCCATGCTTTACATAATAATACACCAAGGTGTGAAACGCGCTTTGGGTGAAACGAGAAATAAACGGTTCACCTCCAAACAAAATACATCATCATATTCTACAATTGTCACTCTAGATATTCCCGTCGTCAAATTAGTAAATTTGTGCAATATTATACCTTTGCCGGGCGATTGAAAATCCAGCATAACTGTCCATTCATCCCGGCACAGCGAGATGATGGCCCGCTTCTTTCTCAATTCTGATTGGTAAGATGATCAGTGTGTGATCTCTGTTGCCGGAGGCGTGTCGCGACTGACCAATCAGAATTGAGAAAGAAGTGGGCCATCATCTCGCTGTGCCGGGATGAATGGACAGTTACGTTGGATTTCGAATCGCCCGGCAAACGTATAAAATGGCATAAATTTACTAATTTGACGACATGTGTATATAGTGACAATTGTAGAATATGCTGATGTATTTTGTTTGGAGGTAAACCTTTTATTCATCGTTTCACGTAAAGTGCGTTTCACACCTTGGTGTATTTTTATATAAAGCATGGGGTTATCTATAGAGACCACATATTTCGACACTTCACCTTAATGCCATCGCCCCCCCCCCCCTCCCAACGCCTGTTTTGAGAGCCTGTAGTCTCACCGAACAATCAGAATCCAGTTTACATGCGTGTTTTGGCTATGCGACTTCAACTTTTGTAACTAAACCCAGTAAGCAGATCGGTGACGAAATCATGACTGCCACACGTTCATTTTGAAACGTGCTGGATGTCATGTGCTGTTGAAACGTGTTGCTCTTAAACTGTGCAAGATCCACTTGATCCAACGGGATCGTTTGCGGACCCAAAGAGAAATTGTCAGGCTACAGTGAACACACGCGTGCACTGGTCTTGCCCAACGAGGGAGTTCGATTCAACCTATCACCTTGTCTGGATCGTGGAGGTCGGAAATGAGTATATGAATGGTTAGACCCTAGCCGAAGTCGGTGGTCACCCATTATTAGGTAATCTGTATGAATGACAAACTCTGATCAGGGACCGGAGATTTGTGTGTCTCACCGTGAAAGAATGGCAGCTCCTAGCCTGAAGCCGGCGAGCTGGGTGTATAAGAAAATGTGTGGATAAGTAGATCATAGCCGGAGCCGATGACCACCCAGTATAGGTGATTGTGTGAATATCACTCCTAGCCGAGGCCTGTGACTTGTGAGTGTAAGGGTGAATGAGTGGCAGCTCCTAGCTCAAAGCCGGTGAGTTTTTTGTATAAGTAAATAAGTGCATGGCCAATTGTTTGTGTGGGGTTTAGGATTAATTCAATACAACCGCTAGCCTCTCCAGAGGAAATTAATATCAGTCGGAGCCAATACCACAATTAGCTACCGGCTGTGGTAAGGTCATTACCTGTATGCAATTCAACAAGTTCTCAATGATAAGGTCAAACTCATCTTTCGCATGTGCATGTGCAATTTGGCATCAGACAAATCCGCACAAAATATCTCTGGTTCAAGGCCTGTTGTAGATCTTTGTATATAACACTTTCAATGCACCAGACCTATAAAGATAGTTGTCAGGAATCGGTAGAGGTCGTTGTAATTGTAATTTTCGAAATGTGCATTAAGCACGCATATTTTAACATGAACTTGCTTGAATTTGACAACATTTCATCAGAAAGTAGCCCCTTTCTATCAGGATTTCAATTCGAGACAACGAAAACCGCGAAACTTCATCACATTCTCAATTATGAATCGTCGATGGAGCGATCGGTGTCCCTGATTATGAAATAATCAGAGAACGCACATTTGAATCAAGGACGAAATATATATCCTCGTACATTTACGCGTACGCTAAGCTATATCATTTTTAGTTTTACTCTGGTCTTCCTGGCAAAATAAGCTAATATTGATACATACACTGATCATAAACCCGTAATAACAGCTGTCGAGATCGTTGTACAGATGGTAGAGATCGTTTGCACTGGTAGAAATCTGTTTGGATAAAGACTGCGATCAACGTCACTTTCGTTATCCGGTTAACTGACGCATGCGCGTCCGCCCAACTTCGAAAGTTGAAACTGACGCGAGGAGAAAACGGAACAGGTGCGAGAGAAAAGACCCCAGAAAAGTGTACCTGTTGAGATGATCGTGGTTGTAACACCCTACTGAATCGACAAGTATGATTATAGGTGAATGCACCAGTCCATTTGTCATGCGACCATGAACTGTAGGTTCGATCACTTCACATTGAAGCCGCATAACAGCTGCAATGTTATAATGAGGCAACATATGATTATATATCAGATATGTCGACAGTCCATGGTAGCTACCATTTGTCTTGGCAACAGTCCATTTGGCGAATCATTGGATCAGACGATGTGCTCTCTGTGCATCATTCACGAGTGCATGTTGACCTACCATGGACTGTCGATCGGTCCGATGATGATACCATGGACTGTCGTAATATCAGACAGACAGAGAATAAACTATTAATGGTTCATATTTCTCTTAAACACACACAAGTGGAAGGAATCGAGAGATGAATGAGTCAGTGATACATGAGGCAGGTAGTAAGTTCTCACGTGTTCATTTTGTGTTCATTTCCTCACACTATAATTCGATGCTAATACCTACCATGGACTGTCTACCAACACCTAAAAACACCTCTCGCCGCAAAAATGTTTAAAATTTTTGTTAACTTGAAATAGTAATAACCCTACATTTGGTGACAATATAGTACGATATCTCTCCTTCAAAAAATGACTGGACACCAGTAACCATACCTGTCATCGATATGCTGAAAATCGTTCCTTTTCGGCTGTGGTCACTGTCGTCTGGTCAGACACACGCCCACGCTTGATAACGAAAGCACCGAAAAACCTACCATTGACTGTGATTTGACACGTGACCGGCGGTTTTCACCTATAATCATACTTGTCGATTCAGTAGGGTGTGTAAGCATAACGTAATCCTTCCCAAGTATTTAAGGTATGAGGTTTGGCATTTGGTTGATCGATTCGTCTGCCGAGCAAGATTGTGCGCTACATTTTCTGGTCGAACGAGTCCCCCTAAATGATATATAGCGATAGGTCTCTCCTCCTTTAGTGGGGAGATCCTTACAAGAATGGGAAACTTGCAGCATGATTAAGTGAAGATGTAGATAATAACAAACTAGCGTTGTCATTGTTCACATTCATGCACATACACGGTTATGTTGACCCACGAACTTGAGTGATACCGTATCAAATGATGAAAAGCTTGCAAACCTATAAGTGCTATCGGAAACTGGTGTGAAATGTTACGAGTATTATATTCAATAGTTATAATCCAGGTTAGGGTTTAAATTGTCCAGCTGACATTGACGTTGAAGTCAGTTTTATTCTCAATATAAGTAACACATCCAGAGTGGAGAAAACTATTTAGGTATGGTAAATATCACATCCAATTGCGAGTTATTTCACAAACCTATCCGCGTAGCAAACGTCACCATAGATGCAAGGCTGGTTAGACTGTGTAGTAATGTATTTATCGTTGAGATCGAAGCACCGGATTTACTTGATTCCTAGCCATGGTTCGTCTGTCAAATCTGTGCCATGACATATATCTTATACACCATAACGATTACGAACCGGCTGATTCGGAACTTTCCGGGGCGTATTCTTGACCTCATGAACTCTCCGAATATGCCCATATTTGAGCAGATTAGGCACAAGATAATTTGTTGTACATTTCATCCCCTTTGCTTGTTTTGACTTCGCATGTTTCGTATCCGTCATTGTTTTGACTTGAGAGGCGCCCCCATATGGTTTCCGTCAGCGAATTCAAAGAGTTTTTCCTCCAGCTTTTCTCCGTATGAACTCGGCCTTCGTCGAGATACCACGAATTTTGCGCATCACACGAAAATGCCATCCGTTCATTGGCTGTTATTTTAGACTGACAGTTCCAGTAATAGCAGCTCTAATCTGCCTGCAGGGCCTGGTACGGAGGCCTGGAGTATACAGACCTGCATTATGGGGGATGCACATTTAGTATGCTAATGAATGCCCGGGTGAATAGAAAATGAGGTTCTCGAGCGAGGTGACAACAAATTCGGTAGATGAGTATGATAGTAGGCGATTAATGTGGTCTTCTTTCATTCAAGAATTTAGTGTCTTGCATGGTAAGCACTGGACAGGTGTGTATAAATGTTAAGTGCTGCTGTGAGATGTTATCGACTCCATGCTAACGACACGGCCGCACCGAACATGGATAGTAGATTTCTGTTCCCCGTTGACACGGATGACCCTGGTCATATTTCGCCTGCTAAATCCGATAATAGTGAAGATTGCGAGATATTGGACCGTACATGTGAGCGATTCTGTTCGTATATTGATAAAAAAATCGAGACTTTGAAAGAAGAAATCGTCGATGAAGTAACTTTTTCTAAAAAGAGGAAAACAGACAACGAACTCCGGATCAATTCCGGTCCAACGCCGATCTTATATTAGAGGATAAAGAGGAATGTCTGAATTTTCCCCGAAGAGCAAGGTCGACAAAATTCAAACCACCTTGTGCGGTGTGACTGAGAAACGAAATAAGTTAATCCGTCTAGCGGATATTTTGCTCGGCGGTTGGGAAACTGTAACAGAACAACAGTCCGATGAACTGGCTAATAATTGTGATGTCAACAGAAAGATTCGGCAAGTCCAGGGCCATACGTGAACGATTCGACCGTGTTAATGACAGAAGACTCCAAAAAGGGTGCCGCTCTTCAAAGAAATGGCATTGCTTATAGTACTATTCCTGCTACTTTGAGCAGGCCATTTCCCCATATACCGAACAACATTTCCTTCCTTTAGGAACTCCAGTCAATCGAGTGAAGTTTCTATCTCCACAAGCCTGTATCTCGATCAATGACATGTGTTTCCGTTGCGTAGAATTTGGTCATTGAGCGTTGACCTGCAGTCGCAGACGCTCCGGCAGCTAGCTATGTAGAACATCCCGTTAGTCCGTGCCTACTACTAGGAGACACGATAAACATGCTGACGGGAATTGCCAAACAAACGAAAATATGCCGCGAAATTCCGCTCTCACACACCCCGACACAAGCTCATTTCGATATACGGACATATCGTTCCTCTTTGAAATCAATGTTAGTAGAAACAGACACTCACCTGTCCTCCAACTGAAGGGTGGAACAATCGAATCGGTGAACATGGACGTGTATTTTGCTAGTGGTTTGCAGGAGCTACACAGAGTGCCATCTAAATTTTCTTGGACTGACGTCATCCCGGAAATAACCTCCGATCACGTGAAGACTAACAACATGTTGTATCAACCACCTCGCTGGGGGTCTAATAACACCCCAGCCACCAGTCAGATTTTTGGACCGGATTCGGGGTCTTCGCGCACATCGCCGGATGTGACATCATATATAGTAAAATAGATGTTTACCGAACATTTCGATTATTTTTCAAGTCTGCATAATACCTCTGTTGACCTAGCGTTAAAAAGAATTATCTGGACATAATTTTCTCTGTTTATCTGGAGAGCATATGAAAAGTAGTTCGCTCATGTGCAACACTAAAGGAGTTGTTCGGCCGGATTCAAACTGAACCGTGCGTTGGTTGGTTTCCCCTATACGTCATAGCAACGTAGTAAAGGTCAACTTCCGCTATTGGAGGCAGGGATGGTAAATGAGCCTGCGAAATGGAGCATGCGCTGTGGGGAGGATGATGTTGTATTGGTAAATATGTCCATTTGGATACAGAGGGTGGTTAACATGAGAATTGTATTGCATGGTTGGATAACAACAAAGATTGTAGTACTCGGTACTAAGTAATAGAATGTCTCAAGATAGTTTTGGAAAGAATATTGCTACTTTGACCGTTGTCATTTTATCCGATTGCAGTTTTCTCTTTTTTTTTCATATTCATTTTGTTAGTTTATCATAATGTCCGCTTGCCATTTTGTCCGGTTGCCATTTTGTCCGGTTGCCATTTTGTCCAGTTGCTATTTTGTCATATTGTCCATTGCCATAATGTCCGGTTGCCATTTTGTCATATTGTCCACTTGCCATTTTGTCCATTGCCATTTTGTCCTGTATCCTTAATAACCATATCTGGACTGGACTTCCAACAGCTACTCCAGGACAAGAGAATGAAAAGCTGAAACTTCGTGGCTTGATAACTTATCTTATCGGGGCTATCTTTGGCGCCATTTTCTTAGTCATGAGTAAATTCGAAATGGCGTCTGTAGCGGTTCACCAAACCTTGTGTACTCGATTTTTTTTTGCAATTTTCTTGACTAACAAGCGCATAAATTTAATATGTAATTTATTTTGCCTGAAATAATTATTCAAACAAATATATAGGCTGAGCTTCCCTGTATTAATGTGCACTATAATTAATGTGCAGAAATATATACATAACGCAATGGATGAAACGCAGTCATTATAGTAGTACGCAGAATCCCGTGAGGATTTAACTCCATGTAGAAGCGCCACGAAAGGAAATGAGTAGCTCAAATAGTAAAGGGACCTTGTATCTTTAGATGGGGAAATGGCCCCAGGTCAGGTGCAATACAGAAGTACCAAATTAATATACTTCACCTACAAGAAATTGTTCAATTGGCATGAAGTACAATATTATATTGTATACTCAGAAAAAACCCCAGCCACTTTGTGTCATCATTCTCGAGATACAGAGCCGTAAAGTAGTGTATTTGTGCAATAGTTGATTCTGAGGTGAAAACAATTCCTATTGCTCTCTGTAAACACATGAAGATAAACGATAACCAGAACCAGATTTGGTCAACTACTACGTATTTGAACAGCTGTATCAAGCAGCTGGTTCTGGTTATCATTTATCTTCATGTGTTTATAGAAAGAAATATGAGGTGTTTTTGCACGAATGCGCTATTTCACGGCCCTGTTACTCGAGAATGAAAAGATTCAGTGCCTTGAAACTTTTCTGCGTATACAATATAATATTGTTCTTCATGTCAACTGAACAATTTATTGTATATGTAATATTTTATTTTTGGCACTTCTGCCGCACCTGTTCTGGGGCCATTTACCCACCTAAACATACCTGGTCCTTTGGTTCAAACGAAGCTCCATATGGACAACCGCTTGCTACTAAATTTCTCTGAATATTTCGTGATATTCGATGAACCAGACAGATAATTAGATCTTTGTGTGGTATTGGGTCTACCGATCTCGTTATCTGGAATGATACTGTACGGTCAAGCGTGTGATCTTAACGCGGGACTATCCTTATTAAGTACTGCACGATTCTGGAACTATTTCAAACGAGGTATCAGGGAGTAAGTGATGGCACCGACGGCATGATCGTACTAAACTATCATTATATACCTCTGATCGTACACTGGAATGTATTTCTAAGCGAGTGAACCATTATGGATCTCCATACGTATTCAATATTATGGTTACCAAGAACGGGGGTGGCGGGGAGGGG